>OY720035.1:13941683-13967683 GCA_963082485.1 Eudonia mercurella | reverse complement strand
GGCGGCGGATTGTCAAACATGCCACCAATTCTACAATCTTTGTTGATGATCACCGCTACTCTGCCAATATTGACATTCATGTAATTCGCATGAGGTGTATTATCATCATCATCATCATCATCTCAACTAAAAGACTCCTCCAAAGATGGAAGGAATGGAAGACCCCCAAGGAGGTCCACAACGACTGGTTTTGTGCTGCTCGCAGACAGCGTCTTCCCGCGAAATGTTTCCTTACACACAATTGGTTTTGTAAAACAACTTAGGAGCTGCTGCTCTTAAGTGAGATAATAAAAAAATAGATTTATAAAACGTGTATCCATAACTATGCTGAAATCGTGTTCCGCCACTTCTAAAACGAATTTTACTAGCTCTAGTATATTACTTAAGCCGTAATAAAATAACGTAGAGAAGATGAATTATTCATGTCTCATACGCTGGCTGTTCTCTATCGAACAAGCTATACTAAGCATTTTTGTAAAAGTTTTAGTCAGTTATTAAGGGCAGGCACTTTTCATTACATTTTTCTTGTTTTTTTACAGATAAGTGCATTTTTATGGAAATATATTTTGAAAGAAATTCTTAATCCAATAATTTGTGTCCATTTACAGTCTTACACTCAGTTTAAGTGGAGGTCTGGCTTTAAAGATGTTGATGAAGAGAAATCGCTTTAAAGCGATGTAAATTATTTATTTTTTGTCATGCTTATGTTTTATAGTGTTGCAATAAAAGTATACTAGATTATATAAGGGCACAGAATCTATCAGTATTTTCAAAATAAATATTAAATGGTTATTATGCCAGACGATCATTTAGTCTAAATTTAAGACTGAAATATCACAAAAATACTGTCTGCATCTGCCACTGACAGCAATATAATTTTATTCTTCTCATAAAATATTTCTCTTATTATATGTGACTGTAATGGTTTTTTTGGTGAATCAATTTAATTAACCCTAAAACCGTCACGGGTTACGGGTGGTCACGCAGTGCGAATTCGTGGTCGGGCGGGCCGCTAATTAACCCTCAATTAGTCATGCATGCGATACGTTGCGTATGCGCTACTTCTACAGCTACAACTGACTGACATTGGTCGAAATTCCCATTAAGTCACATACCATTGGGAATATGTTTTATTATGCCTATAGATCGAAGTATGTATATTTATTTATTTATGGGATTACCGACATAATTATGTAACACAAGGTATTTAAAAGTTATATAATATAATAATTAAGGTTCCTCTTAGCTAATTGCTCTTATAATTATGGGTACACACACAGTCACAACATGCTTTATAACAAAATTAAAATTAAAAAAATAATATTAAAACATTGAAATTAAATACTTACAACAATTATTGAATAAATATTATTAACGGGATTATTAACATGTTTTTTGTTGTGTTTGTGTGTACTCATCTGTGTTCGGATGTACTCATCCGTGATCATGGCGCATGCAACTGTGCCGAAATATCGGATACTCAAACACAACAAAAAACATGGTAATAATCCCGTTAATAATATTTGTTCTAATGTAAGTGACCATGATAGTTTAAAAAGTTATAACAATTATTGATTTAGTAAATTATAAAAACAACAAGATATACTAAATGCAATATTATAGTAGATAGTAGTCTACTTCCGTGACAGTTCTATGTTGAACACTTGGAAAGGGCTCTCCGTTTCTATTTGACTTCGCATCGCCTTTGAGATCAGCACATAGCCTGGAGATTAATCTGTAAATACCGAGTTCATGTCCACACGCCTGCACGACAGACTTACCACATACTATCAAATTTACTCCATAGACTTCGAACTTTATATCTATTGACAGGAGGAGCTCGATGGCGCAGTGGTTAAGAGGAGCTCGATGGCGCAGTGGTTAAGCAACTTTCGCAAAGGCCGGATGGGTGACCAAAAATTTATCATCTGGAGCTCCTCCGTACTTCGAAGGCACGTTAAACCGTTGGACCCGGCTGCATTAGCAGTCGTTAACAACCACCAATCCGCACTGGGCCCGCGTGGTGGTTCAGGGCCCGTTCTCCCTATCCATCCATAGGGAAGGCTCGTGCCCCAGCAGTGGGGACATAAATGAGCTGATGATGATGATGATGATCTATAAACATATGGTTGAATATCTATTAAAGAAATTTGTCATTTTTGGATAGTCGATTTAAGTAGATTAATGTGCATGCGTCTGAAGCAAACGGTTTTTTTTTTAAAGGTCAATTTAAATCAGAAAGCTAGTTTTCTTAAACAATTAAAATGAGTGATTTTCTTTGACTTTGAAAACAAAGCATAACCACAGAATATGTAACTGCAGAAATGACTTTTCACTTTTCCTCCAAAAACCATCTACTTACTCTTAATTTTTTTTCTAATCATTGGTTTCTGTTTAATTATTCTTTTCCAAAAGTGGATATCTTTTGGCTGAAATGATAATGATGATGAGCAAAGAATGCAAATAAATTGTTAAAAAATTATATAATGTATAATTTTAATGTTTTATAATGACAACCATCTTTATGGTGGTAGCAGATTTAGGAAAACCCTATCACGGAATCGAACCTGGGATCTCTGGGTATAAGATTGCTGATCTTACCACTAGACTACAGAGGCGGTTAATGGCGGCAGTTGCCAGGTCTGCCGCTGACAAGCTGGGTAAGGGCTCTTACAATGTTTCTTATAATTTGTTTCAGTAATTCCAATTTAAGTAAGCGAAAGTAATTAATTATTTCTAACGTTACTTCACTTATTTCGTCTGTCGGTAAACTTTACAGAATTATTTTCAAAATGTTGTTTCTAAGTTTCTCACAAGTGTCAAAGATTATTATTTTGATGTTTTGTAAAGAACGATTTAACTGGTATAAGTAAATGGTACAGTAAACAACAATATCTATATATACTAGTCAAAACAAAATAAGGGCCACTCGATAATTTTGACGTTCAGACCGATTTAATAATTTTAAAACGATCTTAAGTGGTTAACTATTTTTTGTTACATTGCCTTAAGAGTGGATAAACATTTGAGAGTATGTCACTCACATATTTTTTTTAAGCAGGTAGAATGAGTATTTTTTTTGTATCCACTTGAATTTACCCTAGTTTAAAACGAACTTTTGAGTCATTTAAACACTGGATTTCTTTGCGGACAGCTAAAACTTGCTTTGTTAGTGCGTAAATAAACATTTTGAAAGAGCAATGCCGAGGATTCGAAGACATATGGACCTGCAAACCACAACTAGGGCCATAACATTGGTTGAGGAGGGCCATTCACAACGTTCTGTAACTCTGCAGCTTGGTTTTTCACGGCGAGCGATACAGAATGCTTGGAATCGATTTCAAGAGACTGGAAGAGTTACCAGAAGATCAGGATCGGGCAGGATTCGAGCAACCACAGCACATGAAGACCGGTACATACGCCTAACTGCGCGCAGAGAGCGAATTGTTACTGCTCGCTCTTTACAAAACCGCTTGCGCCAGGCAACGGGTACCCGCGTAAGTGATCAAACGATTAGAAATCGATTGCACGAAGACCATCAGTTCTCCAGGAGGCGTGTAGTACGAATTCCATTGACAGCCGCGCATCGTGCGAACCGATTAAGGTTCGCAAGGCAGCATCAGGCCTGGGATATGGATGATTGGAGCAAAGTATTGTTTACAGATGAATGCAAAGTGAATTTTTTTAGTGATGACCGATGCATTCGAGTGTGGAGACGAGAAGGTGAGCGATTTTCAGATGCTTGCGTCCATGAAAGTGACAGATTTGGTGGTCCCATCGTAATGGTATGGGGAGGAATTTCGTTACGGGTCGAACTGAGCTCGTAATTCTTAACGAAGGCACGGTAACAGCTCAGCGATACATTGAACAGGTCATAAGACCCCATGTGGTGCCATTTGCACAAAGAATTGGTGCAGGATTCCGCTTAATACACGATAATGCCCGCGCTCACACAGCTAGAGCTACAAGGGAAGCTCTAGATTAAGCTAATGTTCAGGTGTTGCCGTGGCCTGCCTATAGCCCAGACCTTAATCCAATTGAACACATGTGGGATCTGTTAAAACGAAGCGCCCGGGTCACAAACCAACCCATAAATAACGAAAGACAGCTCATCAACGTCCTAAAAACGAGCTGGGAACAAATTCCACAAGAGACAGTCCACTTAGTGGAGAGTATGCCTACCAGACTTGAAGAATGTGCACAAAAGAGGGGGGGACACACACGATACTGAACAAACTCCAAAAATTATCCAATCTACAGTTTCTTTTTTAATTCATAATTTTTTACATGGTGTATATTTTTTATGAAAATTGCTGATTTTACCAAAAAACATAGTGATAAAAATTTTGTTATTAGTTACGACATTTTTTGTGATTATAACATTAAAAATTAATCAATTAATTTAATTTAATTATTTGTCTGCCCCCAAACCCAATACATTTTCAATGCCATTGAAAATATATGGTGGCCCCTATTTTGTTTTGACTAGTATATATATACCTGTCCTGACTGACTGATTCATCATCGCCGAGCCGAAACCGCTTAAACAAATAAGATAAAATTTACCAGGTAGGTTAATTGAGTAACGTAACCAGCCACTAAGAAAGGATTTTACGGAAATCATCCCCTAAGGGGGTCAAATAGGGGCTGAAAATGTGTATGAAAGTTCGTCAGTTTTGAAGTAAAATACATGAAAATTGATATTTAACTTTTTGAAAAGAAATTAAGAATTACTAATCGCACTCGGCTTGCTCGTACGTCACACCGTTTGACAGGATCGATTTTCCTTTAAATGAGTAAAAAAGGGAAGAAGGTTATTTGGGGAAATCGTTATTTTTAAAATAAGAACTATAAAATGTGTTATTTTAATCGATAATTAGATTTTTCAATAAAAATAAAGAATGGCGTGTTTTAGCATTTTTTCGAAAAACATTCCCTAGAGAAGTGTAATAGTAGAGGAAAGTTTGTAGGTTATATGGAAAACTGTAATTTTGAAAGAAATTATGAAATTACTTTTATTAAAAACAATGACTATTCCACGTGAGCCAAGCTGCTAGCAATAGCTAGTTTAGAATATAATACACTTACTTACTTATTTACTTACTTACTCCGCTAGCTCAGTGACCCGTAGTGGATCTTGGCCTCCGACAAAACAAGACGCCAATCTTCCCTACTTTATACCCTTTCAGACCACTGGTCGATCTAGAGCCCTTGTAGGTCTTTCATATCTTCATCCTTCTAGCGGTACCTCGGACGCTCAATCAGCCGACGCGACGCCCGCTTGGCCTTATCATGTATGCTCTCTTCACTGCCCGATCTTCTCCCATTCACTCCATGTGCCCAAGCCAACGGAGTCTAGCTGACTTGACTAGAAGAAAAAACAGGGAGATCGAAGAGCTGGTATCTGACATCATCGGAGAAATCAAGTCAGAATATAATAGAATCACACTAATATTATAGATATATACATATTTGTTGCTTCTTCACGCTGCAACGGATGGATTTGGATGAAATTAAGCATACAGATAGTTTATAACCTGGATTAACACATAGGATTCTTTTAATCCCGATATTCTTACGGGAACGAGAACCACGCGGGTGAAACTGCGGGCGGCCGCTAGTTCTGCGCGCAGTGTGTCTATCTAACTAGCTCTCTAATTCTATCCTGTCACCATGGTTTGCTGGAAGAAATCGCTTTTCAGAGATAAGCTTACGTGTACTAGTATGTATGATCCAAAATGTTAACCATTATAAATGTATATTTGTCTACGCACTGATAAATAAATAAATAAAATAGAATAGAAAACATTAGATTGACACACATTAGTGTGGGTACACACAAACAAAATTAATCACATAATTTGACAAATTTAACATAATATCACAGCGTAAAAGAGATTAGATAGATTGTGATAATATTATGTACAAAAGTACATATATGTATATACATATTTCGCAGCACATGCTTATTTATGTGGATTTTACTTATATAAACGTAAGTTATATCTATGTTCCCCATGTAGGTATTACAACAGTTCATGATCAAAACCAGAATAACAATATTAATGATATCCATGATTTATAACTATATATTACTATATACATAGGGAACTAACTATACATTGCGATGTTTAACAAACATTATAATAATACATATATTTGATCAAAAGTACGTTTACTAGTAGAAAGTATGACGGACACAGCAACATACAATAACGAGTGTTAGCTTAGTAAAACTCTTAATTTTTTTTTAAATACTGAAAGACGTTTTCAATTTAAAGTTTTCATGACACTTTGCAGACTTGCAGTGGGCAGGTGTCGCTACCGTTCTCGCATATCACTTGGAAATTTGTTTATCACGCAGCAAAATATTTCAACAGCTCTCCCTCCTACTGAGTGTTCGATTGAAATGCAAAATGAAGAAAAATATTTTCGGATTTCCTCCAGGCGTGTAAAGGCTTAAAAGGGTTACAATATAGTAGGCTTAGTAACACTCACAACTCCTTAATCCCGGATAAGTGAGCATATTAAATTTTGTTGAGTTAGCTTTAACCGCCTCTGCGCCCTTGTGGTAAAACCACAAGTCTTGATTCAAAAGTCCTGGGTTTGATTGCCGGTCTGGGTACTATTCATATTATACATATTCGGATCGGTACATGCGCTACCAACTTATCTAAGATGACAACATACTAGCAATGTTAACTACTTTGCTGGGTTCTACCGATATGAGATAGATATCTAATACATTATAAATGCGAAAGTTAGTGTGTATATTTGTTGCTTCTTCACGCTGCAACTTTTTATCCCGATATTCCCAGGGGAACGGGAACCACGCGGGTGAAACTGCGGGCGGCTGCTGGTGTTATTATAAAAACTACAAACTCATTTATAAACTATACTTAATTATAATTTTAGATGGTTGTTGCCGCAGACGAAATATCTAACTGCTGCAACGGAATATTTACTATTTATAACTCTTTTAACGAGTGAATGTTGCGTTCTGGTACGTTCTCAAATGATTTTTAAATATAAGTATTTGGTGCTGCATTTAATCCATAAGATATACACATGGTTGAGGAGATTGATAGCGCGATTGAAACGCGATTTGTCTGCGATTTCCAAAGTTAAGCAACTTTTGGCAAAGCCCGGTCATTTAACTACTCAAACTAGGTTTTTTTTTGTTTATTATTATTATTTTTTTACATGTTGTGGTTGTCTTCTATAAGTATGTTCTGTGTTTATTTGTAATGGAAAGTGTCCTGCTATGATAGGGCATTTTCCAATATTTTTGACGCTGTAAGGGAGAAAAGAGCTGGACACTTGCTGAATTTCTTGCCGGTTCTTCTCAGTACAAGATTAGATTTACGAACCGATGGCATAGTGACATTCACAAGAGCTACTTGTAGCCTAAACTGAATAAAATTATTTTGAATTTTAAATTTTTGAATTGGATTGGTGACCATAAATGTATCATCTTGAGTTTCATTGTACTTCGGAACGCATGCATAGCTGTTGGTCTCGGCTGCATTAGCGTTCGTTTATAACCACTAATGGGCTCTGGGCGCGCGTGATAGTTTATGGCCCGTTCTTTCGGTGTTTTTGTCCAGTGATAGAGCTCGAGCTTTCCCTGCAGTAGAGGACTTTAAGTACTTACAACCTAAAGCCATTGCTAGACCCGATACGGGTTGGCGACTATTTTTAGCGAATCGATACTTAATATTCAGATTGAAACCTAACCACTTTAACGGGCACGATCCCAATTGTAAAAATTCTAACTGAGAACTGTGATTTTGCACCGATTCGCGAGTTGAATGGAATTTCGTCAAACGGTGTGACGTACAAGCGAGCCGAGTGCGAGTGGTCAAATGTGAGATTTATTAGTAATTCTTTATTTTTTTTCAAAAAGCCAAATATCAATTTTCATTTATTTTACTTCAAAACTGACGGATTTTCATAAAAACTTTCACCCCTTATTCGAATCTCTTAGGGTATGATTTCCGTAAAATCCTTTCTTAGTGACTGGTTACGACACTCAATTAACCTACAGTCCAAGTTTCAACTTATTAGCTTTAGCGGTTTAGGCTCGGCGATGATGAATCAGTCAGTTTGGACAAATCATTATAATATGTATATACTCGTAGATGAATAGTAATGCCATGCTTTTTATATTCAGCATCACAAATTTTTCACTAAAGCTTGAGGCGGCCTTTAGTTTCTCCCCGCCCGGCCCTCTGGAAGGCCAACAACTAAAGCTTTAAAAAAGAATACTTACATAAGTATATAGCAAACTTAATCAAATAGTGTATTGATAGCAACTTTTGCAAAGGCCGGTCATCGGATGGGTGACCAAAAATTTTTCATCTTGAGCTCCTCCGTGCTTCGGAAGGCACGTAAAGCCGTTGGTCCCGGCTGCATTAGCAGTCGTTAACAACCACAAATCCGGGCCCGCGTGGTGGTTTATGGCCCGTTCTCTTAATCCATCCATAGGGACGATGGCTCGTGCCCCAACAGGTGGGGACATAAAATGAGCTGATGATGATTCACAATAAATTATTGATTGACACGGTGCGGTCTATCGTCAGGTGACATTCGTTACGTAGTTGTAAGAGTTTAAAACATCAACTGAATTTCAATTCCGAATCAAATCTTATTGTATGGTAACCTTCGCTGTTAAATTAACATAAGGAAAGGGGAACCTGAAACGGGAATGAGAGAAAGAAAACATGATAAAAGTTAAAGAACAACAAAGCTGAAAGAAGAAATACTTACAAAGCCGTTACAGCTTAAAACCACCAAAATTTCGTAGTTATACAATCAAAGTTTTCATACTCTCCCTTACCCCGTTGTGCCTCCAACATTGTTATTAATCACATTAAACTTATCGCTCGAAGTTTGGATCAAAAGAGGCGGCATTCCTCCATCGCTCTTCAGCCAGGAACAAAAGCCTAACGTTGTATTAATAACTGCATTTTGCCCGGCTCCTGCTCACGCCGGCCATGCGAACTATGTCGTTTGCGGCAGCAAGGTATTTCAGCTATGGGTTAGGTAAAAAATACACGATGCATGTTGATGACGGTACAGTCAAGGTCCTGATGTTCACTCTTCAGTCGGGTGGTTCCGTTCTGCTAGTAACTTTACTTAAGAAGTTAAAGTTTATATGATGAAGGAGTCCCGAAATATAAAATATATGTATAATGTGACTAATTATGTATATTAATTATGTATAAAGTTAATAGACGTTGTATATTTTGTTCCGTGCCAAGACACGATAAGCCGTTGGTCCCCGGCTGCATTAGCAGTCGTTAAAAACCACAAATTCGCACTGGGCCTGCGTGGTGGTTTATGGCCCGTTCTCCCTATCCATCCATAGGGAAGGCTCGTGCTCCAGCAGTGGGGACATCAAATGAGCTGATGATGATATTTTGTAAAACGTTAGAATTTGGCCACTGGTCACTAGTTGTTATTATCCTGATGACATTAGGAATCCTCTGCGGGCGGAGTCCGTGTTTTATTTTTATCATTGTGTTTGCGTACATTTTAGAAAGCAATTACATACAACGCTTTGTTATTCCATTATTATGATGCAATATCAAATTTTCTATCGAATCACTCCCACTAAAAACGCTATGGCGTCAGAGCAGGGTGATTAAAACGTAACTTTACACCGCAGCCGCTATACTTTGGCTGCAAACATCGGCATCCGGTGTCGGCAGCAAGCTGTAAGTCTTCAGTGATAGCGATTTTTGATAGATACCTACTTCATTTTATTCATTTATTTAAATGACGTCGATGTAGGAAAATGGGGCTGGGCCGGTCTCAACTGCCGCATGCCTGACGCGCTGTGAGTTAAAATTTGGAAATTTTCAATCAATTGGAAATTTTTGTGTCTTAACACAGAAAAGATATTTATATTATTTTGAATTTAGCATTTACAATGCAATATAATATAGTTACAAGATTAAATTTTACTAGAAAAAAACAACTAGCCTCCGAAAGCTTGAGCGGAGATCGCGAGAGAAAAAAACGCGAGTGACTTCGGTAGAAATACAATATTCCGAAACATCTGAAGAGCAAATTAAACCGGTCCATTCTGGCCGTTCTTACTTAAGGAACCGGGAATAGACCAAGGAAGACCAAATGACCAATTAGACCAAGGAAATTGGCTATGCATAAAATCAAGGTGCCACAAAGTGATGTTGAATCATCCAAATCTACCATCTTACTTGAATATTGTGTCCTGGGTTGCAATTTTTGAACCGATGACAAAAAATTACGAGGCATCACTACTTTAATCATCACCATCTTAAAATGTATCCCCACTGCCGGGGCACGAGCTGTATGAAAATGAACGGAGTTCACTTCTACATATTGTAAAGTGTAGTACCTAATAAGAGCTAAAATCTTAAATTTTCTTTATCATCTGATCGAGTTAAAGGTAACTTTAATTTTCTCTATGCCATTTTATAACACTTTGTGAAATAAAATTGCGCTTGGAAATTTCCCAGTAACAACGACCAAGTTGATTTAATTTTCTTTTTAATTACCCTTTTCGACCCACTGCCGGGAAAAATAATTACGTAACCAAATTGTCCCACCTCTCCGGACCCACGAATGGGTCAACACCGCAACCCAGTCATCCTTTTACTACCCATTATTCAACTTGAGCCGAGGCCTAGCATTTAAAGGCGCCCTCGGGTATTCCACTCTCGATTTCGATTCGAACGCTTTAAAGAATCTAGCAAGGACGAGGGGACACTAGCTTGATGCCATCCCTTCTAGAAACTCTTTGAGGATGTCCGATCCTTCTAAAAACTCCGTTTACGTTGTAAATGCCAAAGACAGCAAACACAAAGTCTTTCCAAGAAATGAAAATCTTCCCGACACATTCAGTTAACTTGCTTTAATTTTATTCAAATTATTTACACGTGTCCGTTCAACTGGTTATTTTCAAGCGTCTACCTCGTCTTAAGGCGAAGGGTAAGGCACACTAGCGCCGCTAATGGATTTAATTTATTAACTGCTAAACTGAATTTTTTTTCAAACATTGCGGACCTTCCGAAACTAGGCAAACATCTATTATTTAATAATTGTGCACTACTTTTAGGTTTCTTTTTGTAGTCATTCGCTAATACCAAAAGTGGCCATTGTTTGTGAATAAATGCGATAGCCCGTTTTGTGAATACCACGCAACAAAAAGTAGTGCTCAATTATTAAATAAATACTATGGATGCTTTCCTGTTGTCGGACGGTACGCAATGTTTAAAAAAATATCCGGTCCGTTAGTAATTGTCAAATTATCAATTGGTGGCGCTAGTGTACCTTACCCTTCGCCTTAATAAGCGTGTGACTGATGCAATCCGCACGAGTCTAGCAGCTGACTCAAATCCGCTCTTCTTTTGTTTCTGCGACCGTCGCATGTCCGCACAGAGTGGCGGCCATATTTGAGATTGGCTAATTGCGGCTCGCTGCTAACTGAACAAACATGGGAGTTTATGCTGACGTGACATAAAGAATAGCGAATTAACCAGCACAGGTTTTAAGATTTGATATAACTATGGAAAGTTACAAACGACATGTTCTAATGATACAATGGGGGAGAAAACGCAAAACTTTAAGCAGAGTTGGAGACTTGTTAGCTGTCTTTTAGAATGAAGATTTATTGCAAAATATGTTATAAGGACTTCTTGGCGAAAAAGTGAAGTCGTGTAGGTATACCTACACGACTTCACTTGTTTATTTTCTATTATTCGAAATCCCACGTCTTTACGGATGCTCGAGGGGTTTCGGGGGAAAATATCATTAATCATTTCTTTTATCTTATCACTCATAAACCTAATAATATATTATTACCTATACATTAAACCTCGGCAAATAAATATGTGCATGTAATGTGTTATTGTAGTATGTGTATTTTTTTCCCTATGATACATATGTTACTAAATTACCTATACTCGTATAAGCTGTTAGCTTTCTTAAAATGAATAAAATAAAATAAAATTTAAAAGAAATGCAAAAGAACAAAGACACTTGTTTTTCCCGCCAAGAAACCTCATTTTTTAAAGAATGATAATATGTTGCCATTATGTAAAGTCAGGTAAACTTATCATCTCAATTATCTTTTATATACCGCATGAGTGTTCATAAAAGTTTATTAATATTATACCGTGAACATGACCCTCATTCAAATGAAGTCAAAAGTACTCATAGACCTCTTGAAAAAGGGTGTAGCTACCAATAAAATTATGGATACCCTTAACCAACGGTGTGTTCGTTTAATATTTGTGATGCTGCAAAATATAACCTTTTTTTGATATTATTCCCTTTTTTTTAATGATTACCGGGTGTGTTTTTTAAGTTAATGGTCCCGTCAGGGAAAAGGCAAAGGGATCTAACCCATACAGCCTGGTCCTCAGCACACAACAATTTGTCTTTTTTCTTTGTTTAATAATAAATAATAATGAGCGATTACAGATGTTGAATGAAACATTTGATTCTGCAGAACCCAGTATTAAAAAAAATGCTATTGTATTAATTAATTTTGATAAATTATACCTACACGTTTATGAAAACTGCAAGATCAATCCACTATTATATCTCGCCAATACTTTTAAGCAAATTATCTATTCATAAACTAAATCAAAATTGCCAATATGACTCTTCATTTTTCCGCCATTATTCGCGCTGGGCTGATTGGTCGGTGACCATTCTGACCATAAATAAAAGAAATTTCTTAATTATGTAAACCATAGCCAAAATGTTTGTGTGACGAACACAAAAAAGCATTTTGTCTCAGAGTCAAAGATTTATATAGATCGGTTGTATACACAGTAACAGTATAACATCCAGGTAGGTGAGTGCAACAATCTATTTATCAATATATAGGCTACTTTTAAATCTGGTGTTTCATATGAGGTATTCCACGAAGCACACCCAAACGAAGCACGACCAGACGAAGCACACCTAAAGTATTTCACGAAGCACACCCATAGGTGCGCTTCAAATAAAATTTTAAAATAATTAATTTTTTAAGCATAAAATTTTTGTGCGTGCAGTTTTATTTGGTTTTTCACCTACCTACAAGAAGAGTTGTTTTAAATACCTCCTAAACGTAGATGAAGGAGCTTTTTAAACAAGCACTTAGACAAAATCCCCGATAAAGCCGTGAGTTTGAACCCCGTCTGAGACTTTTCGTCTTTTCCCAAGGCTGAAAAATTCAGGTTCGATTTTACACCACAATCGTATCTCTAGTTCCTTGCTGACATTTCCCCAAGAGACCAAAACATCAAAAAAGGCGACTGATGCATTATTAAGATGTTACTGAATTAGCAGACTTGACTTGATAGCTAACATGACACTAACGAGTTCTTTATCATTGACTGACAACCGAAAACTAGTTCAGTTTTTCAGTCTATCGATGTCGATGATTTTACCATAGCTATTAGCATGCTTCCATTGAACCTTCGTTTATATGTCGGTTTTCCTATTTGGTCTGTGGTTTTACCCTAGGAATATACGTTATTATTCTGCGTGTAGTATATATCCCATTCTTCTTTGTGCATTATTCGCGGAGCTACCTTTCCCTTCACATTACTGTAGCGCTCACGCTTTGTTTAGATGTTGCTAGTGTGAACAAAGCGAATGCACCGCACTGCGTTAAAAAATGAACGAACTATACGAAA
This sequence comes from Eudonia mercurella, assembly GCA_963082485.1. NCBI lineage: Eukaryota > Metazoa > Arthropoda > Insecta > Lepidoptera > Crambidae > Eudonia > Eudonia mercurella. The sequence goes on along the minus strand of OY720035.1, from coordinate 13,954,004 downwards.
ATTTTGAAAAAGGAATTGATAATGTCTATGATTTAAGATGTTGTCGGAAAAAGAAGAAAAGTATTTATTTGTCGAATATTAATGTGAAATAATGGAAGATTAATGCTTTCGTCAAAGAAAACGTGCAAAGTCACTTTTTCAATCCTTTCAAGATCGTGAGCGAGCCCAGTAAAGTTTCACATATTTACTAAAACTCTCGTGTTGACATTGCCATTCGACACTAATGGCACTGGCTATCTTATCTCTAGCTGACGGAACACAACAATGCTATAAACATTGATGTTATGGCGACATATTTAGATAAAATGGTGGTAGCTAGCCAGGCGGACAAACAAGTCCTACCACCAACCAAACCGAGTACACAAAGATGTACCCCCCGCTGGGAACCCGGGACCTCTGGGTCTAAACCGGTGGTCTTAACCACTAGACCACAGTGGCGGTTAAAATGCTGGAAATGAATTGAATAAAAATACTCAGCGACTTGGTTTTCTATTATTATTTATTTGTTATATTAGCGTCGAGGAGCTCGATGGTGCAGTGGCTAAGTGGCTAAGTGGCTAAGTGGTGGCGCGCCCGGTCTGCAAAGGTCTTAGTCTGCGAAGGAAAGTCTTCCAAGGTTAAGCAACTTTCGCAAAGGCCGGTCATTGGATGAGTGACCAAAAGTTTTTCATCTCGAGCTCCTCCGTGCTTCGGAAGGCACGTAAAGCCGTTGGTCTCGGCTGCATAAGCAGTCGTTAACAACCACAAATCCGCATTGGGCCTGCGTGGTGGTTTATAGTCCGTTCTCCCTATCCATCCATATGGATGTGTCCCAGCAATGGGGACATAAAAATGAGCTGATGATGTTTATGATGATGATGATGATGATATCAGTGTCTGTCAGTGGAAATGAAGTCCAGACGCGAAGTCAACTGGTGCAGCGTAAAAACAAGCAGCATCAGTCACTCTCACTATGCCAGCCCACAAGGTGCCTCTTCACGCCCCATATCCTAAGAAGGAGGTTAAACGTGTGCTGGTAGACTAATTCCATCTTTTGGTGACGCATAGACTTAGGAACACTAGAGTTTACATCTATACTAATGTTTAAAAGAGGAAAGCTTTGTATTTTTGTATGTATGTTTGCAAGGAAATAAACTCAAAAACTACTGAACCGATTTAAAAAGTTCTTTCACCATTAGAATGCTACATTAGCGCTGAGTAATAATTAGTGTGAGTAATATATGGCTATGTGTTGTGCTATATGGCTTTGTGTTTTTGTAATTTGTTTCGCAACAAAATTTGCGTTAAAATTATTTGAAAATTTTGTAATAGCTTGCCTACTTCTTAACTGATCTTTGGTATTTGTAAAAATATTATGATCGGATCTTAATGACGGTAGTTGTTGAGATTGAATGGGCGCCTTTGGCTTTCAAAGTAAAAAGTAAATAGTGTTGAATAATTTCGGCGGGCTGGTTAGAACCACGATAGCTCAATTGGAAGAGCACGTGACCCGGTATGTCAGAAGGGTGCAGGTTCAAATCCTGCTCGTGGAAATTTTTTCAACATTTGTGTTTTTGTAATTTGTTTCGCAACAAAATTTGCGTTAATATTATTTAAACATTTTAATATAGGCTATATGTATTAAAAAAGGAAAAAAAAGAAATGCGGTACTGTAGTATCCCAATACATAATCTTGCATGCTAATATAACCAATGTATTAACAATACGAGACAGAATAAATGAGTACGTCAAACGAGACGCTTGTCTTTATTCCCGACGAACCCACATCTCTACATGGCGACCCTGCCACCGGAGACTGGGCTGCGCGATTCCGTATAAGGTGCAGTTAGTGTAAACTATCGCGAACTTGTGGCGAAACAATCATGACCTTGTTACGAGATTTGTTCGTGCTAACACCTGTGAACTGTAAAAAGTTAAATATCCAAGATGGGCAAACAACAATCTAAAGGAAATCAAGAAGTGATCATCGCCCAAAACGCGGGTGCAAATGAAGTTTCGTTGGAGCAGTTATAGTATAGTCACGCACATACAACGTCGCATACTCTTCAGATCATTTGTGTTATCCTGTTGATCGGCGGAATATATGCTGTATACCACGTATACAGAAGGTGCCATGGTAAATGGATTAGACGAGAGATTACGGAGCATCAGTTGCAGCGGTCTGCGAGCTGGTTCCGACGCCGCGAGCCACCACGACCTGTAGCGCGCGAGGACGTCGTGTGACGACGACCCCTGACTTATGGAGCTACGCAGGATGTCCCCCTTGCAATAACCGTATCGTATGCGTATTTTTCCCTAATACTCACTGTCTTCGTGTCTGTGTCGAAAATTATGTTTATTCTCATGTCTAATTAAAGCTATTATTTTTCTATTACTATTATGTAATCGCATTTATTGTTAGCATTACGAACTAGCCATTAAGTAATAGGTCTAATGGAATAATTGTTTATTTTAAATATCTATGGCAATTCGATTGCAAAGTTATTTTGATGATTTGGAGAAAATTAGAAAGTATTTAATCAAAATTGGACCTCAAAGGCGCCAAAAATCGTCTATACCTTCTAAGAAATTAAGTGAAGCTAGTAATATAATAAAAAAAATTTCAAAGTGACTTAGATGCAATTAATTTAAATTTAAAGAAGTATAAGCCTGATGAAATAATTTTAATTTCTACTTTGTGTGAGAATATTAAATCTTTATACGAAAATATTAAATGTTTATGTGTAAGTAGGGATTGTCCGGAAGTTTCTTCCGAGTCCGAAAATTATAGTTCCTTAAGCGATAACGATAGTGAACATTTTGTAAAAATGGAAAAGTTCGATTTTAAAACGGCTGTGTCATTATTACCTACTATGAATGATAAAGAGGATCTTACAAAACAGCTGATATCTGCAATTGAAATGTATGAATCAATGTTAGAGGAAAGTTCTAAGAAAATTTTAATTTCATTTATACTGAAAACCAGACTGTCGGAAGGTGCAAAATTAAGGCTATCTCAAACTTACGATACCGTAAAAAGTCTTGTTGAGGATATGAAAAAACATTTGCTTGTTAAAAAATCCTTTACAGCTATTCAACAGCAAATGCTTCGCGCTACACAGAACCAGAGATCTATCGAAGTCTTTAGTAAGGAAATTGAAAATTTATTTGTCGAATTGACGATTTCGCAATCAGATAACGATTCCAATAAATTTGAAATCTTAAAACCCTTAAATGAGAAATTAGCAATAAAAACTTTTTCCAACGGATTGCGAAATGGTCATATTAGTACCATAATATCAGCTAGAGACTATTCCAGCTTGAGAGAGGCCATAAGAGGAGCGAAGGACGAGGAAATGTCGACGACGCCGAACGAAACTGTTATGAGTTTCACAAAAGGTAATAATCGATATTTTTCTAATCAGCAACGAGGTCGAGGATTGAAGAATATTCGATTTCAAGTAGATCGTCGCGGGCAAAGTTCGTCAAATCGCGGATTTAATAGCCACACGCGCGGGTCCATGCCAAACTATACGCGCTATAATTCGACTACATCTTATAGAGGCGCGAATAATAGAGGTAGGTTTCAGAATAACCGTATCAATAACTTTCACCGAAATTATCGCGTTAATTATATGACATCTAATGGGAATTCGACACCCTCTACTAGTACTACCGATCACGATCAAAACGAGCGACAAAATTCCAATACTGAGTCTCAGTTTTTTCGGTCTTTATCATAAATACGAAACTCATAGTAATAACATTTGTCATTATAGAAGTTATAATTCAGTGCAGTTAAATATAGATCATGAGTCATGCAATTGGTTAGTGGACACGGGTGCTTCGCTTAGTGCGATTAGGTATGAGAAATTGATACAGCATAACATTCCATTCCAATTAGGATCGATTAAAATAAACGGAGTGTGTGGAGAGCTTTACTCGGAAGGTTTTGTTTGTTTAACTTTAACTTTAAACGGAAAGGAATTTATACACAAGTTTCATGTCTTTAAAGATTTATGTTGCAATAGTGACGGAATTTTAGGCTTAGATTTCTTAAAGAAGTATAATGGAAAACTAAATTTAGAATTTAATACTTTAACATTACGCAATAGTTGTTCTGAAATAATTTTAAATTTACAACCGGGTAGTGATAGTAATAAGTACATTAGGGTTCCCCCTAGGTGTGAATCTATACATTTTGTACGTACATGTATGAAAGATGAATGTGTGATTTTTCCGACCGAGTTATGTGAAGGTGTTTTCTTAGCAGGTTCCATCGCGAAACCAACAAATAACTTAATCCCAATACAAATATTAAATACAAGAGATGTGGAAGTATCGTTGAGTTTCTTTAGTCAACAAATAGATTCTTTAAATAACTATAAAATCCTTAGCTTTGACAAACCCTATGTGAATGGCGAAAGAGTGAAAAAATTGTTTTCTGAATTAGACTTGAATGGTTTGCAAGACGACGAACGATCGGAAATAGAGAGTATTTGTGCAAAATTTTCAGACATTTTTCATCTTGACGGAGACAAGTTAACTACCTGTAACATCTATAAACAATATATTCATTTGAAACCTAACGCGATGCCTGTGTATAAAAAGCAATATCGATTACCTAAATCTCAAACTGGCGAAATAAAGAAACAACTTCAAAAAATGTTAGACGATGATATTATTGAAGAAAGTAGAAGCGAGTGGTCAAGTCCTTTATTACTTGTACCCAAAAAAACGGATGGAATAGAAAAAAATATCGACTTGTCATCGATTACCGGAAATTAAATGAAAATATTTCGGATGACAGATTCCCCTTACCAAATATTGTGGATATTTTAGATTCGCTTTCAGGTGCTATTTACTTCAGCCATCTAGATTTACAAAATTCTTTTTATCAATTTGACCTTGAACCGGAAAGTCGAAAATGTACCGCTTTTACTTTTGACAAGCAATATCAAATGAAAAGAATGCCAATGGGACTAAAGACGAGTCCTAGCGCTTTTTCTAGAGCAATGACAGTGGCCTTATCAGGATTAAATTACGAAAAATGCTTTCTTTATTTAGATGATTTAATAATTTTCGGGCGAAATCTGTTTTTACACAATAAAAACTTAATTGATGTTTTCACAAGATTGAGAAAAGTTAACTTAAAACTTAACTCCAAAAAATGTGACTTCCTTAAAAAATAAATTTTATATTTAGGCCATGTCGTAAGTGCCGATGGCGTCAAGCCGGACCCCGGAAAAATAAAAGTTTTAGAAAATTATCCAGTACCTAAGAATGCCGATGAGGTTAAAAGATTCGTAGCTTTTTCAAACTATTACCGTCGTTTTATTAAAAATTTTGCCGAAATTACAAAACCATTAAATAACTTAAGTAAGAAAAATACTCCCTTTATCTGGACTGACGAATGTCACAATTCTTTCTTAAAGCTAAAACATTGTTTAGTTAAGCCGCCAGTTCTTCAGTTTCCTGATTTCTCGGAAAGTAATGAATTTCATTTATATACAGATGCATCAGGCAACGCAATAGGTTCAGTTTTATGTAATAAAAATGATCTCCCAGTAGCATATGCGAGCCGTACATTAAATAAAGCAGAATTAAATTATCCAACAATCGAAAAAGAAATGCTTGCTGTCGTATGGTCAATAAAATATTTTCGCCCTTATTTGTATGGTCAAAAATTCACAATTTTTACAGACCATAGACCCCTTATTTATTTATTTGGCATGACTAATCCTTCCAGCAGGTTGACAAAATTTAGACTTATTTTAGATGAATATGATTTTAAAATTGAATATATTAAGGGACAAAACAATGTGGTCGCAGATTCTTTGTCGAGGATTATCGTGACGTCAGACGAGTTGAAAAGTATGAGTGAACGTGTGAATGTGATGACTAGAGCGCAAAGAAAAATATTGGATGACGAAAGAACGAAAGTTTTATCGACTGATAACATTCCCACCAATAAGCGGTCTGATCAACCGAAAATTGTGGAAATGTTCTTCAAGCCGGTAAACTCTGTGGAATTAAAATTAATATCAGAAAGTGAGTTGAATAGAATGAGAGAAAACATGAATATCGCAAACTTATTTATCTTTGTACCATCAAAATCGACTTTATATACTTGCCTTCTTTTACGATCATATCAGACGCGAGACGTCTATGTGAGTGAGTTAGAGCAGTTTTGTAAAACAAAAAATATAAAAGAAGTCTTTATAATTAAAAACGAATATAATGAAGAGTATTTAAAATGGTTAACCAGAAAAATAAATAATAACGAAATGTGGTCCGGACCACGCATTTGTTTATTAATGGGAAAACGAAGAATTACTTTAGAAGACGACAAAATTGTCATTTTAAATGATTTCCACCTCCTCCCAACCAGTGGTCACGCCGGAATCAGGCGCATGATAAATAATATTAAGAGATATTATTATTGGCCAGGGATGGAGCGCGATGTTACTCAATTTGTGAATAGATGTAAAAAATGCCAGATGCAAAAGCATTCTGTGCCTACGAAACAGCCAATGGTTATCACTTCGACATCCACTGCTGCTTTCGATAAGATTTTCTTAGATATAGTTGGGCCCTTAGATAAGGATTATTATAATAAGTCATATATTCTTACGATTCAGTGTGAGCTTAGTAAATACGTTGAAGCTTACGCCTTAGAACGTAAAGATTCAATTAGCGTAGCAAAGGCTTTTGTTGAAAATTTTATTATGCGATACGGAATACCACGCGTAATCGCTAGTGACAAAGGTACCGAATTCATATCCTCAACAATGACCGAAGTGTGTAAATTACTAAATATTAAACAGCTAACAAGTACATCTTATCACCATCAGTCAATAGGTGCACTTGAAAATACACATAAAAATCTAAATTCATATTTACGCATTCAGACAAACAATGAATCAAAAGAATGGAGTACATGGGTCCCATTCTGGTGTTTTGCTTATAATACCACTGTACATAGTTCAACAAAGTTTACTCCTTACGAGCTGGTTTTCGGTAAAACATGTACATTGCCAAATAATTGTATTTCACCTGTAAACAAATTATATAATTGTGAAAATTACCCTTTAGTTTTAAGATATAAATTACAGACTTCTCAGGAAGCTGCTAGAAATAATTTGTTGATGTCTAAAAATAGCCAGAAACAACGTTATGATAACATTGTAAATCCCGTTAGTTATAAGCCAGGTGATCTATTGTTATTGAAAAACGAGACAGGTTCAAAGTTCGCTAATGTGTACAACGGTCCGTATGAAGTAGTGCAAGAACAAACACCCAATGTAATCATACTTAAAGATAATAAATTAAACACTGTTCATAAGAACCGAACGAAGCCTTTTAGATCATAAGTTGCCTACTTTTAAGATATATACTTGGAACTTGTATAATCATCATATTCATCATAGTAGTACTTCATTAAAAAAAAAATGTATTTCTTATTTTTTTTTTCTTATAAAATGGGAGGTGTAGTATCCCAATACATAATCTTGCATGCTAATATAACCAATGTATTAACAATACGAGACAGAATAAATGAGTACGTCAAACGAGACGCTTGTCTTTATTCCCGACGAACCCACATCTCTACAGTACAAAGTCCGCCGGGTCAGCTAGTAATTTAAACACCAGCAACAGTTTTCTTAAATAACAATTTTGCTATTCTCAACCTCTTTTCTTTTTTACTTGTTTTATCTTATAACCACATTCAATAAAAGGAGAAAGAAAACGAATTAATTGGTAACAGTGAAGTGAATTAGTCAGCTTGCAGTCGGGATTGTAATAATCCATGAGATTATAAAATGAGTCGGCGAGGAAGATAACCAATAATATGCTCCTTTAGTATTGCTAGGGAGTTTAATTATTATAATATATGGTTTATTTTTTAGGGTAGTTTAGTGTTCGACACTTTAAGCCAAAATAAAAAAAAAATTAATTAGGTAATTATTAATTAAATCAAATTTGTTTATTTTCATTATTTTAAATTTTAATAACATAGTTCTCTTTGGTGATGTCCGTTGTCGATGCGCGCGCGCTTCATTTATTCAAAAGATACCTGCGGTTGCTCTTTTTTTTGTATTAAGAATCTAGTATCAATCAAACCTAATTTAGGCTATAAGATATTATTTACCAATTTTGTACCTATAAAATATATTGCTTATAAATGAAAAAGAAAAAAAATGAAATTTTACGAGATAACAACTAGAAGATTTCTTGGCGGGAAAGTGAAGAGTTATGTCTGCGGTTTTGTTTTATTTTCTAATATTTTTCTATTGGCGAATATTAATGTGAAATAATGGTGGATTATTGGTGAAGGGTAAGGCAAATGACATTAGAGGTTTTTTTGGCCAGCGCCATATTCTGTCATGCGAACGTTGATTGTATTTATCACAGAATAATATATGATCAGAGTCTCGTTTCTGATCGAAAATTTAGAATGCGTTATATTGCTATAATTATAATATCTTATTATCATCATCATCATCATCATCATCATCATCATCATCAGCCAAAAGAAAGAAAAAATGAAATCAAAACAGTTTTTAATCTTTTTATAGGACTAAGCTGTGCTGGTCTGTCTCTGGAGCTTTTTCTTTTTTTAGAAGCTGAATTATTTCCTTGTTTTACTTTCTTCCCCTGAATAGCCTCTGTTATATATATTGGGTCTCTAATAGGTTTTTTCGTTTAGTGTTTACGTACCTACCTACATATAGAACAAGAACATGAGTTTTAAATAATAGGCTCATGTGGTAACCGAGGCTCCTTGCTCGGGCATGCTGACTGGCAGCCGTCGTGGCCTGAATTCAAACGATGTAGAAAAAAGAGATGGAAGCAAAAAGAAAGAACATCGCGGACTCGTTTGACAGACCGCGACAACGATTGATCTTGTAAATGTAATATTGAAAAGATAATATAATAATTAGTGCTTTGGAAGCCTTTTCATTTAATAAACCCCCCGATACCTAAGTAACGACCCAGCCGGTTGTTACATTTGGTGGAGGCGCCGCGCCGACCACCTATTAGCTAAGGAAAGTTCGCAGTTTCGGTTAGCTAGGGCTCCATTGGATTTGTGCGTCGAGGGATCGACGATCATCTTTTGAAGAAGAAGAAGTTGTGTGTTGAGAGTATCGCACACACAAGAAAAGGCTGTCCTCGGAATACAGGCGACATATGATTTTTCTTATTTTGTGTTTTATTAAAAGTCGCCATACGTCGAGCGAAGTGCTTAATTCAATTTTAATGCATAACCATGCCGAGCGTAGTCTATTTCTCGGGAAAGGATGGCGGTGCCATCGCTGATTTTGCTCTTGAATTTAAATGTTTTGCTGCTATGAATGGATGGCACGAAAAAGACTTACCAGTCATACTCAATGCCTATCTGAGAGCTCCGGCTCTATATTTTTATAGGACGGTTTATAAACCTGAATTGTCATTAGACGATATTTTGTCTCTATTGGATAAAGAATTCCCATCGACAAGGAATGCAGCAGCTGAATTCTATACAGCTCAGCAAAAGAGTTCGGAAACTCTACTAGAGTTTTATTATCGTTTGATGGGACTCGCCATAGAAGCGAAAATAGAGAATGAAAATGATTTTATTTCAAACTTTCTGTGTGGAGTGGTCCCGGAAGAAAGGGAATTTCTGACAATGCAGAATTTTGTGAGTAAGGCCTCCCTAAAAGCCACGTTGTTTCATATGCATGACATACTTGAGACAAATAACAGAGATTCTCCAATAATCAATATCAGGGTGACCGTAATTCGTACGATCGGAGATATGAAAGTTCTTCACCGCGTTATGAACGTGTCGAAAGATTTTCATCGCGTTATGAACATGTTAATAATGCTTCAATTTTCAATAGTCCAAAACAAAGAAGCATTCACAACCAACTTGAAGGACGACAGCGAAGTGACGTATCAAATTGGCGCGCATGCCAGTTGAATGGCGTGGACACACACCCTGTGCCACAAGCGCCTGTACGCGTACAAGCCAGCGAAGAAGTTACGTTGCAAGGCTTACATTTAATAAAAATTCCCGATGTTGAAATTGTAAAAGATGTTGTAGATGATGTTTGTAAGAAAGAGAATCAAACCTCTCCAATCCCAAATCAGTCTCTTAACCCCGATAATGTGTGTAATGATGATATTGTAGATGGTTTAGTTGTAGAAAATGTAGTAGATCGTCAAAGTTGTCATTCTTCAGAGGAAATATATAAGGAAAGGGATATTCCTACGGCGTGAATAGATGAGATGCTGTTTGAACCTGTAGAAGATACTGTTCTACAGGAATATAAAACAAGAAAGTGTAATGATCCTTTATTAGTTGTGAATGTATCAGGTATTAAGGTGGCCAACTCAGCTGTGAATAGTTCGGTTGCAGTAAAGAATGGAATCCGAAATAATAGATGTAAGGTTTTTAATGATTTATTATCTAGGTTTAAGGATTCGAAGTGGTCGCACTATGAACAGTACATTTGCTGTGGTAAGAAGACTGCTAGTCAGGTGTTTGACCCAGGTCAATTGGTAATGGATTTTGCCCCAGGTGGATAATTAGTTGTAAAAGTACATTTGTTAGATTGTTTGATGTTAGATTTGATTTTATTGTCCAGTTGCTCCTATTTATTTATTCGTTGGTTTATTTTGTCGTTGTTGTTTGTAATCATTTTTTCTTTCGCATAGCTTAGTTATTATAATTTGTTGTTGTTAATTGTAATTTGTTGTCATTGTCATAATAAAATTATTATTGACGTAGAGTTGTCATTGACGTAGAGTTGTCATTTGAGCTGATGTCAAATGTCATCTATGGAGGGGGATGATTCGGAATGAAAGAGTTTTTATTACTTTTTATTACTTTACTATTTAAAATTTTATGTAAACATTGTTAATACATAATGATGCTTGACAATCATTGTCAAATTGTTTTATCGACTGTGTGCAAATAATCTTGGTGAGTTACAGGAAGCTGAGACCTCGTCCGAAGTAAAGTTACTTATCGCTAATGTAACCAATAGGAATGTGAACTTTGGTTCGATTATTGAAACTCGCCAACGGACTTATATACTACTCAAAACAAAATAAGGGCCACGAGGTATTTTGTCTGTACCATGAAAATAATAAAACCAATATTAATTTTTTTGTCTCCATAACGAAAACTAATGTTGTTTTTACCGTGTAGACCAATAAATTTATTCCAATAATAATGATTAAAAAGTTTATTTGCTTTTGAAAGAAAAAACACATTTAAGGTTAAAAATAAAAACAATGTAAAGTTACTGAAAACAAAAGAAAATACTCCATGCTCATCTTTTAGTAACGGGTATGCCCCCCTCGTTTCGTTACGCACTCCTGAAGCCTGGAGTGCATGCTCTCAATCAAATGCCTGACATTTTCCATTGGAATCTCTTCCCAGGCTCTTTTAACAGCGTTGATGAGTTGCTGTTGGTTGTGGATTTCCTGATCACCGTCTCTAACTCTTCGTTTCAACTGATCCCACATGTGCTCTATTGGATTTAAGTCCGGACTGTTCGCCGGCCACGGCAAGACTTGGATTTGAGACGCTTCCAGTACAAACCGAGTCGCTTGAGCCGTGTGTGCACGAGCATTGTCTTGCATCAAGATGAATCCAGGACCCGCTCGCTGGGCAAATGGGATCACATGTGGTCTGACGACTTCCTCAATATACCGCTGAGCAGTAACAGTACCCTCATTTAAAATAGCGAGCTCAGTTTTGCCGTGTAAGCTTATCCCGCCCCAAATCATTACATTTGGACCACCAAAACGATCGACTTCATGGATGCAGGCTTCTGAAAATCTCTCGCCGCGTCTTCTCCATACTCTAATACGCCGATCGTCGTTAAAAAATTTAACTTTGCATTCGTCTGTGAAGAGCACCATGCCTCATTGGTTTATGTCCCAGTCCAAATGTTGACGGGAAAATCTTAAACGATTTGCATGATGATTTCTGGTTAATGGAATACGGACAACTCGCCTTCTTGATGCCTGCTGGTCTTCATGCAATCGATTACGAATAGTTTGGTCACTGACACGAGTACCCGTTGTGAGCCGTAAACGATTTTGCAGCTTGCGGGCCGTCGTTGTGCGATCTCGGCGCGCACTTAATCGAATGTAACGATCCTCTTGAGCTGTTGTAATGCGAACTCTGCCCGAACCAGGTCTTCTTCTAACACTGCCGGTCTCTTGGAAACGATTCCATAGATTTTGAATAGCTCTTCGAGAAAATCCCAATTGCAAACCCACAGATCGCTGCGAATGACCTTCTTCAATCATTGTAACGGCTCTGGTTGCTGTCAGCGAGTCCAT